>ONZH01010762.1:0-16059 GCA_900303285.1 Rhinella marina | reverse complement strand
CTCCTCCATAGTAGGCCCCCATAGTGCTCCTCCTCCAATATAGCCCCCATAGTGTTTGCTCCTCTCCATAGTGGCCCCCCTCCCTCATAGTCCATAGTGCTCCCCCATAGTGCTCCCCTCATAGTGGCCCCCCATAGTGCTCCCCCTCCTCCATATAGCCCCCCATAGTTCCTTCTCCATAGTGCCCCCCATAGTGCTCCCCCTCCTAGTGGCCCCCATAGTGCTCCCCTCCAATGGTGGCCCCCATGTGCTCCTCCTCCATAGTAGCCGCCCCATAGTGTTCTTCTCCAGTAGTGGCCCCCATAGTGCTCCTCCTCCATAGTGGCCCCCCCAAGTGCTCCTCCTCCATAGTAGCCCCCATAGTTTTCCTTCTCCATAGTGGCCCCCCATAGTGCTCCTCCTCCCATAGTGGCCCCCCATAGTGCTCTCCTCATAGTGGCCCCCCATAGTGCTCCTCCTCCATAGTGGCCCCCATAGTGTTCCTTCTCCATTGTGCTCCCCCTCCAAAGTGGCCCCCATAGTGCCTCTCCTCCATAGTGCTCCTCCCCCATAGTGCCCCCACTGAGTGCCAACTTAAATTAAAAAAAATTAACAGTTATACTTACCTGCCTTGCTCTGTCAGCGACGCGATGCAGGCCTTCCGGCCTGTGTCCCGCGCTGTACGGCTCAGGCGGCGCGATGACGTCATCGCGCCGCCTGTGCCGGCCTCTGATAGGCTACAGGCCTAGTGCCTGCAGCCTATCAGAGGAACGGGGAAGGGACACGCCTCTCCCTCCCTTGCCCCGCATTATCCATCTGTATCGCCGTCCTAAGGACGGCGATACAGATGAATATAGAGATGAGCGCTTCCAAAATGGAAGCGCTCACATCTCTACCTGCCGCCGGGAAGAAAGGGCCCCCCTCCGGTCCCGGGCCCCGGTGCAGCCGAACCGGCTGCACCGCGGTATGTCCGCCCCTGACCCTCGCTATGTATACACATGCTTCATCCTCAGTAATTGTTAATGGCTTACTATCCCTTCCGTTCCGGATAAACAACGGCACGCGCCAAGGTTGCCCCCTCTCCCCCCTCTTATTTGTCCCAGCTCTTGAGCCTCTCCTTGCCCAGATAAGAGCAGATCCGACAATTCAGGGTCTGCCTCTGGGAGATCAGGAACATACCATTGCAGCGTTTGCGGATGACATTTTGATAATGACAACAAATCCCACTGCTTCCCTTTCACGCATATATACTCACTTAGACTCATACAGCTCCATATCTAACTTCAAGATCAACATGAAAAAGTCATTAGTCATATGCATGGGCATCCCCATTCATCTAAAAAACTGTCTTGCACAAAATTCCCCTATTGACTGGTCTGCCCCTTTCCTAACATATTTAGGAGTGAAGATTAGTGCAAGCCCCGCTGACCTGTTCCATTAAAATTACACTCCCCTCTTCCAGTCCCTTTCTGAAAAAATTGATAGCTTAAATTTCCCAAAACTCTCATGGTTTGGACGTAAGAATCTTCTGACTTCTTTAATAATTCCTAAATTAACATACAGTACAGACCAAAAGTTTGGACACACCTTCTCATTCAAAGAGTTTTCTGTATTTTCATGACTATGAAAATTGTAGATTCACACTGAATGCATCAAAACTATGAATTAACACATGTGGAATTATATACTTAACAAAAAAGTGTGAAACAACTGAAAATATGTCTTATATTCTAGGTTCTTCAAAGTAGCCACCTTTTGCTTTGATTACTGCTTTGCACACTCTTGGCATTCTCTTGATGAGCGTCAAGAGGTAGTCACCTGAAATGGTATTCCAACAGTCTTGAAGGAGTTCCAAGAGATGCTTAGCACTTGTTGGCCCTTTTGCCTTCACTCTGCGGTCTGGTGACTGTGGAGGCCAGGTCATCTGGCGTATTACCCCATCAATCTCCTTTTTGGTCAAATAGCCCTTACACAGCCTAGAGGTGTGTTTGGGGTCACTGTCTGTTGCTAAATAAATGATGGTCCAACTAAACGCAAACCGGATGGAATAGCATGCCGCTGCAAGATGCTGTGGTAGCCATGCTGGTTCAGTATGCCTTCAATTTTGAATAAATCCCCAACAGTGTCACCAGCAAAGCACCCCCACACCATCACACCTCCTCCTCCATGCTTCACGGTGGGAACCAGGCATGTAGAGTCCATCTGTTCACCTTTTCTGCGTCGCACAAAGACACGGTGGTTGGAACCAAAGATCTCAAATTTGGACTCAGACCAAAGCACAGATTTCCACTGGTCTAATGTCCATTCCTTGTGTTCTTTAGCCCAAACAAGTGTCTTCTGCTTGTTGCCTGTCCTTAGCAGTGGTTTCCTAGCAGCTATTTTACCACGAAGGCCTGCTGCACACAGTCTCCTCTTAACAGTTGTTGTAGAGATGTGTCTGCTGCTAGAACTCTGTGTGGCATTGACCTGGTCCCTAATCTGAGCTGCTGTTAACCTGCGATTTCTGAGGCTGGTGACTCGGATGAACTTATCATCCACAGCAGACATGACTCTTGGTCTTCCTTTCTGGGGCGTCCTCATGTGAGCCAGTTTCTTTGTAGCGCTTGATGGTTTTTGCGACTGCAATTGGGGACACTTTCAAAGTTTTCCCAATTTTTCGGACTGACTGACCTTCATTTTCGTAAAGTAATGATGGCCACTGGTTTTTCTTTACTTAGCTGCTTTTTTCTTGCCATAATACAAATTTTAACAGGCTATTCAGTAGGCTGTATATCCACCTGACTTCTGCCCAACACAACTCTTGGTCTCAACCCCATTTATAAGGCAAGAAATCCCACTTATTAAACCTGACAGGGCACACCTGTGAAGTGAAAACCATTTCAGGTGACTACCTCTTGAAGCTCATCAAGAGAATGCCAAGAGTGTGCAAAGCAGTAATCAAAGCAAAAGGTGGCTACTTTGAAGAACCTAGAATATAAGACATATTTTCAGTTGTTTCACACTTTTTTGTTAAGTATATAATTCCACATGTGTTAATTCATAGTTTCGATGCCTTCAGTGTGAATCTACAATTTTCATAGTCATGAAAATACAGAAAACTCTTTGAATGAGAAGGTGTGCCCAAACTTTTGGTCTGTACTGTATATTCAACACGTTCTCCCCATTCCCGTTCCCTCTGCCTTTTATAAATCCCTTAATAAGAAGATAAGGTCATTTATTTGGAATGGGAAAAAAACAAGGCTTTCTCTGGCAAGTTTGTCCAAGCCAAAATCTTTGGGTGGTATTTCTCTTCCTAACCCAGAACTGTATGGTAGGGCTATACTTCTCTCTAGAGTGGTGGATTGGCTTCAGAATAGCAAACATAAATCTTGGGTGGCCATGGAACATGAATTATTAGGAACATCTCCTACATCATTACTCCTAGGTCTCCCTAACTCCTCCAGTCTCCCACACTCCATCTACCCAATACTCAGGGCAACTGTTGCAGCATGGAAATGGCTACAATCCACTCACTGCTCAATTCCATTCCCCTCACCCTTATTGTCCCTGGGTGATATTCTCTCCACAGCTTCCCAGGCTCTCTTAGACACCTCACCGATAGAGATGAAGATGTCTCCTACCTTAATTTCCTCTATATATAACACAGAGGGAACCTCTCTTAAACTAAAGGACATACAGTAATCTCGGTCTTACCTCCTTCCCCTTATCTGATCCCCCAGGCATCATATCATCATATACAGGGGCGCACCTACAGGGGGGGTCCAGCGGGTCTGGACCCCCCCCCCCTAGAACCATAAAGAAATTTTTTTTTTTTTTTAATACCTCAGGGACGCACCGCAATCGCCACAGGCGGCGCGGCCCTGGTTCGTTTTGCGGGCGGCAGCAGCACTAAAGAGGAGAGGGGAGAGAGGTTTTTCTCCTACCTCTCCTCTGCGCTGCTGTAATGTCGAATCTGATTGGTGGAGAAGCAGAGGGCGGAAGCTGCTTCTCCACCAATCATTTCAAGCCCCCGCTCCAGAGCCCCATGTGACTGGCTGCCCGGCCAGTCCTTCCACCGGGCAGAACAGCCATCCAGCCGGACATCGCTCCCGCCGGAACCTCCTGCTGCAGCAAGAGAAAATGGTGAGTCTGTGCCCCCCCTGCCTTGTATTGTGCCCCCCCTGCCTTGTATTGTGCCCCCTGCCTTGTATTGTGCCCCCCCGCCCTGTATTGTGCCCCCCCGCCCTGTATTGTGCCCCCTCCTGCCCTGTATTGTGCCCCCCTGCCCTGTATTGTGCCCCCCTGCCCTGTATTGTGCCCCCCTGCCCTGTATTGTGCCTCCCTGCCCTGTATTGTGCCTCCCTGCCCTGTACCGTGCCCCCTGCCCTGTACCGTGCCTCCCTGCCCTATATTGTGCCCCCCCTGCCCTGTATTGTGCCCCCCCTGCCCTGTATTGTGCCCCCCCTGCCCTGTACCGTGCTGCTCTGTACCGTGTCGCCCCGGCCCTGTATTGTGCCCCCCCTGCCCTGTACCGTGCCGCCCTGCCCTGTACTGTGCCCTTGTCTTTTACCATGCCTCCTGTACCGTGCCCTGTACTAGGGTTGCACGATATATCGAAAACTCGGTACGGTTTCGGTACCTAGTGTGGTACCGAAGCTCGATACCGAGTTTTCTTGCCGTCCGATACTTAGAACATGGCGTGCGCATCACTTTGATGCGGTTGCCATGTTCTAATATCTGCCGCGCTGCCAGGGGCCCCGCGCCCCCCTCAGATCAGCCCACCCAGGTCCCAGCCACTTAAAAAAAAAATCATACTTACCTGTTCTGGCCGCCGCTGTCCTCACTGGTTCCGCGCTCCACCTTCTTCCCTGGCGCGCACTATGACCTGACGCTATGAACCTGACGCAGCGTCAGGTCATAGTGAGCGCCGGCAGGCAAGAGAGTGGAGCGGGGAACCTGAGGACAGCGGCGGCCAGAACAGGTAAGTATGATTTTTTAAAGTGGCTGGGTGGGCTGATCTTAGGTCTGAGGGGGGCACAAGACGCTGACCTGAGATCTGATGGGGGCACATTGTGTTGATCTGAGGGGGGCCACAAGACGCTGACCTGAGGTCTGATGGGGGCACATGGGGCACATTGTGTTAATCTGAGGTCTGATGGGGGCACAAGACGCTGGTCTGATGGGGGGCACAAGACGCTGACCTGAGGTCTGATGGGGGCACAAGACGCTGACCTGAGGTCTGATGGGGGCACAAGACGCTGACCTGAGCTCTGATGGGGGCACAAGACGCTGACCTGAGGTCGGATAGAGCCACAAGACGCTGACCTGAGCTTTGATGGGGGCACATTGTGTTGATCTGAGGTCTGATGGGGGCACAAGACGCTGATCTGAGGTCTGATGGGGGCACAAGACGCTGATCTGAGGTCTGATGGGGGCACAAGACGCTGATCTGAGGTCTGATGGGGACACAAGACGCTGATCTGAGGTCTGATGGGGACACAAGACGCTGACCTGAGCTCTGATGGGGGCACATTGTGTTGATCTGAGGTCTGATGGGGGCACAATGTGTTGATCTGAGATTTATTATCCCTGTACAGTGACATCACTGTGTTTATTAGCCCTGTACGGTGACATCACTGTGTTTATTATCCCTGTACAGTGACATCGCTGTGTGTATTATCCCACTGCAGGAAGAGGTAAGTGGTCTGTGTTTGTGTGTTTGTTTTCTATTTTTCAGGGTCGTGAATGCAGAGGACTACGTCGGATTCGGTGGACTACGTCGGACCAGCTTTTTTTTTTTTTAATAAAATGGTCAAACAGGGGTCTGGGGAGTGTTTATTTCAATAAAATGTTTTATACTTGTGTGTGTGTATTTTTTTACAATACTACAGTTTTAGTAATTACGGCTATCTACAGACGGCCCTGATTACTAATACTGGGCTTAGTGCTTGCCGGTATGGCAGGCCAGCACTAACCCCAACACCTATTACCTCGGCACCCACCGCCACCAGGGGTGCCGGGAAGAGCCGGGTACCCGCAGGACCGGACCTTCTAAATTGAGGGTCTGGCTCTGGGGCGGCTGCAGGCTGGTACCATTAGGCTGGGAAGGGCCAATAACCGTGTCCCTTCCCACCCTGGTAGTGCCAGGATGCCGCTGCTGGTTGTATCTGGCTGGTGAAGGAAAAAAGGGGGGGACCCCATGCCATTTTTTTTTCAAAAATTTCATTATTTAAAAAAAAAATGGCATGGGGTCCCCCCCTTTTTTTCCTTCACCAGCCAGATACAACCAGCAGCTGCAGCCTGGCACTACCAGGGTGGGAAGGGACAGGGTTATTGGCCCTTCCCAGCCTAATGGTACCAGCCTGCAGCCGCCCCAGAGCCAGACCCTCAATTTAGAAGGTCCGGTCCTGCGGGTACCCGGCTCTTCCCGGCACCCCTGGTGGTGGTGGGTGCCGAGGTAATAGATGTTGGGGTTAGTGCTGGCCTGCCATACCGGCAAGCACTAAGCCCAGTATTAGTAATCAGGGCTTGTGACAGTGATGTCACAGTACAGAGATAATAAACACAGCGATGTCACAGTACAGGGATAATAAACACAGTGATGTCACTGTACAGGGATAATACACACAGTGATGTCACAGTACAGAGATAATAAACACAGTGATGTCACAGTACAGGGATAATAAACACAGTGATGTCACAGTACAGGGATAATAAACACAGCAATGTCACTGTACAGGGATAATAAACACAGTGATGTCACAGTACAGAGATAATAAACACAGCGATGTCACTGTACAGGGATAATAAACACAGTGATGTCACCGTACAGGGATAATAAACACAGCGATGTCACTGTACAGGGATAATAAACACAGTGATGTCACAGTACAGAGATAATAAACACAGTGATGTCACTGTACAGGGATAATAAACACAGTGATGTCACAGTACAGGGATAATAAACACAATGATGTCAAAGTCCAGGGATAATACACACAGTGATGTCACCGTACAGAGATAATAAACACAGTGATGTCACCGTACAGGGATAATAAACACAATGATGTCACAGTACAGGGATAATAAACACAGTGATGTCACAGTACAGGGATCGGCGTCTCGTGCCCCCATCAGACCTCAGGTTATTCTTTATTTTGGCGAGGTATCGTATCGGTATCGAACTCAAAATTCTGGTATCGTGACAACCCTGCACTGTACCGTGCCGCCCTGCCCTGTACCGTGCCTCCTGCCCTGTACCATGCTTTCTGCCCAGTACCTTGCCTCCTGCCCTGTACCGTGCCTCCTGCCCTGTATCATGCTTTCTGCCCAGTACCATGCCTCCTGCCCTGTACCGTGCCTCCCTGCCCTGTACCGTGCCTCCCTGCCCTGTACCGTACCGCCCTGCCCTGTACCATGCTTCCTGCCCTGTACCATGCCTCCTGCCCTGTACCGTACCGCCCTGCCCTGTACCGTGCCGCCCTGCCCTGTACCATGCCTCCTGCCCTGTACCATGCCTCCTGCCCTGTACCATGCTTTCTGCCCTGTACCTTGCCTCCTGCCCTGTACCTTGCCTCCTGCCCTGTACCGTGCCCCCCTGTCCTGTACCGTGCCTCCCTGCCCTGTACTGTGCCATTTCCTTACTGGCATTTGGCACTATATTGGCATAATTTGGGGGCACTATGGGGGCATCTGGTGGCTCTAAAGGGGCATTTTGTTTACTGGCACATTATAGGGAGCACGATAGAGGAGATTGGCACTATGGGGCATGTGGTGGCACTATAGGGGCCTCATTTGGGGGCATCTGGTGGCTTTAAAGAGTCACTTTTTTACTGCCACATTATGGGGGGGCACTATGGCATCTGGCACTAAGGGGTAATTTTTTTCTGTCACATTATGGGAGGTACTATAGGGCAGAGCAGCACTATAGGGGCATCATTTGCAGGCACTATGGGGTCATCTGGTGGCTCTAAAGGGGCATTTTATACTGGTACTTTATAGGGGGCACTATGGCATCTGGCACTAAGTGGGCAATTTTTTACTGGCACATTATGGGGGAGAGGAGCACTATAGGGGCATGTGATGGGGCAGTAAGAAGGGGCATTTTTTACTGGCATATTATGGGGAACACTATGGGGAGAGGAGCACTATGAGGGCATTTACTGGGGCACTATATAGGGGTATTTTATACTGGTATACATTATTGGGATATTAGCTCAACTGTGGGCACTAAGCTGTGGTATTATTGTGAGCTTTACTACTACTGGGGGGCTATGGGGAACATGATGTCTAGTATGGGCACTATGGGACATTATTACTACTAAGTGTGGTCTGGCAGATAATTATTTCTATTGGTGGGATTTTGGGGAGCACTGTTACTTTTGGGGGGCACCCTGGCATAATATCATTAGTCTAGGCACAGTTATTTTTTAGAACACTGTGTGCCAATAATTAATAAAGGGGGCACTATCTGTGTGGTAGTAGTATTTTTCAGGGGACAGTTTCTGCAGTATAGTATTGGGGGAGCACAGCGGGCACAGTATTGGGGGTGGCAGGATGAGGTGTTCAGAAGATGTAAAGATGATGGAAATGTGGGAAACTAATGTCTGTTTGTATCTCTGCAGAGACGAGAGATGGCTGAAAAATCTTCATGGCGGTCTGGTCCGAATGGAGAAGATGAGGAAAGAGAACGTCTACAACAGAGCAGACACCACTGGATGTACGAGGTATGTGGGGCGCTGTGTAGGAGAGGCGATGCTCCGGCTCCTCCCTCTGCCATTTACAGAAGGAGGATTCAGAGCTGGGTGAGGATGACCAAAGGGGGTCAGCAGGGCACAGGCAGGTGGCAGATGGTGGGGGGGGACGCTCAGGCCTGGAGCAGGATCTGGGGAGGGAGGAGAGCGGAGGATCTTCCTGGCTGTAGCCTGCTGTTGTATATTGTATAATGTGAAGCAGGCAGTGCAGCCAGGACACGTCCTCCCCTCTCCATATGATGTATAGAACTGGGCCTCAACCATATCATTTCAGCTGTAGTGTTTGTTGGGAGTGGTCTATTAGATATGGGAGGGGCTTTTAATAATGGGCGGGGCCAATTTTTCGCCGCGGCGCGCTATGCGCGCCACAGCTTTACTCTACTATTATGTCTTTAATGTATGTGGGCGTGGAGAAAAATAGCCCCACCCACAAGACGCCACACCCTTTTTCCTTTTCAGACCCCCCCCTAGAAAAAATTCCTGGGTGCTCCCCTGATCATATATACATACATATATCTCTAAATATATGCAGAGAGGTGATTTCTGTCAACCCCTGGTCTGCCTGGAGTCATTAATCCAAACTACAACTCCGCCCAAGAAAACAATATCACAAATATATGCTAGACTCAACTCCTCAAACCTTAAAACAAAACCAGCTTATATTTGGCTATGGGAACGGGACCTCAATACAACTTTTCCTATCCTGGAACTTCCACCTATCTTATTAGCCCCCAATAAATTGTCACGCTGTATTAGGATACAGGAGAACGGTTATAAATTACTCACAAGGTGGTATAACATCCCCGACAAGACAAGCTTAATGTCCAATTTGGCCTCGGACAGGTGCTAGAGGTGTTTGGAGGAAAGAGGTTCCTTTTACCACATTTGGTGGGAATGTTCCCCAATCAGAAAATGGTGGAGTGAGATATTTGATATCAGTAACCTAATCTGATCTTCTAATATTCCCATTATCCCCAGCTTGGCTTTACATAACTACTGTGAGCCACTGGGCACTAACTTACCGAGTTTACTGTTCAGATTACCCCTTATGGCGGCTAGGTTGCTGTTACCAAAATATTGGCTTTCTACAGAAACCCCTCCAATTGCATTGTGGAAATCAAGAGTTGATCAGATCTATAGATTTGAGGAAATTTCGTCGTGGGAGAATTGCAATCACGCGAAATTTCTAACTGTATGGCGCCAGTGGGTCTCTTTTAGACACACTGGGCTGCCTGCAGTTGTAGCTCCTATTCAACCCTAGTTGGGACTCCCACGTCATTTGCTATAGAGGACTTGGATTTGCCCCTATGGGCTCTCAAAGAAGCTCCTTTTCTATTCTTCTTTATTTCTTCTTTATGTTGAGTTTTTTAGTCTCAGATTTGATGTATATTGCTTTTACTTTTTGGAGATCACAAACGCGACCTTGGAAAGCTGGACTTTGATGTTGTATGCCTTTCAATGTACCATATTACTTTACGATGGTCTTATTGTGTATGCTGTGTTATGCTGTACTAAACAAGAGAGTAGTCAGAAGAAAACCCGGGGTCACATGAACAAGGAATCTAAGCACCGGAAGAATGATTCAGGAACACAGCTAGTGAATCAGAGACTATCACTGGCTGTGGTGTATGGCCAGGAAGGGGTTTAAATAGAGAGCAGAGTCCCTGGATGAGAACATAGGGATGACGAAGGAAGCTTCGGATCAAAGATTCAAAGTCTCTTTGCTTCAAACTTCATTTTAACGCTGTATGGAGATCTGTCACTGTACAGCATTAAAATGCACACTCTCCTGCGATGCAAGTGAGTTATCACCCAAGTCTTGTAAGACTTCGGTGAAAAACTTCTGTATTTGATTATTAAACTTGAAAGCCATTTTAAAACAATTATCTTAAGCCGAGTTCCGAACCAAGTTTTAAAATGGTTTTCAAAAGTGTAAAAATGAAATCCCAAGATTCGGGTGATAACTTAGTTTACCTCACCGGAGCGCGTACATTGCAATGGTGTACGGAGATGGATATCCATACAGAATAAAAAGGAAGTTTGGAGGGAAGTGACTTCAGATCTTGGATCCAAAGCTTGCTTCGCTCATCCCCACTGATAGGTCCATGACCCAGCACTCCATTAGTCAGTAACACTAGTACACAGTAACAGAGTAGCTGAGCAATCAGCCCATTGCTAATCTCCCTCAGCACACGCCCGCTGCAGGGAGAAACAGAGCATTGCATCCTATTACTAAGGATGCTGTTGTGTCACTAGGGGTATGGCTCAGCAGCGTGCCTCTCCTGCTGGAAACTGGACAGGTAAGTTTCTTACGTAAAAGCTATGAAGAACTGGATTCTGTATTCGTAAGATGCTATGTGTTTCAAGCTCATCTTCACCAGGCATGGATATATGCAGAACTACTTTCACATAATACAGTTTTTAATGTTTTTAAAGTGTAACTGTCATTTTTTAAATTTTTGCAATGTATAGGGGCACCATTTTTGTAATATACTTTAATTACTGAAATCATATTTCTATAAGAAAATTAACTCTAAAATGACCCATTTTGAGGCTTATCAAAGCTCGTCTGTCTTCTGTTTACATAACACAGTCAGTGTTAGCAAGTCTCCACAGTTATGTAAACAAAAGACAGAGGAGTGTTACTAAGACTCAAAATGGGCCACTTTAGAGATATTTTTTTAACAGAAATGTATTATTAAAGTCATTAGAGTATATTACAAAAATGTTCAGTAACACTTCTCCTACACAATACAAAAAAAAAACGGCAGTTATACTTTAAAGACTTTTAACTATATTTTAATAATTCAGCTAAATAAAAATAAATAAAAAAACAACTCACCTACAGTATGTAAACCTAGGGTAACAGAATATGAACAACCCTTACGTAATGGGATCTTGCAGTAAGCCTTTAGATAATATATACACTATGTAAGCAGTCCTTTCTATTTCTTTCCTGAGAATTTAACTTGTATGCCCTGTATTGTCCCAACTAGGATCATTGTTGCTTGACAATAAAGTCAACTAGTACTCAGACCAGACCAGTTTTAATTGGTCTCAATTGAATTGTTACCATGGATGCAAAGATTAGCACTCAAAACTCAGAAATTGTGAATTACATAATGATACATAATAATAAATGTAAACAGAACAAAAATATGTGAACTAATTAAAATAGAAAGTCATGGACTGTGTAACTTTAATATGCTTAAAAATTAAACTTAACCCAACAGAGTTCAACATAATACTCCCAAAATATATTTCTCTTTTGTGTCAGCAGTATGCTTTATACATTAGGATAAAATATTCCATTGTTGTATAGAATTTATAAGGCGCAGTGGGCTGCTACCATTTCTATGCCAAACACAATTTGTCTATTAGTAATCATACTATGTATGATGCAATGTATATCTTGTCTGATTCTTTATTATGTAATTTCAGAAAAGATACCTTAAAACTTCCCCCCCTATTTTCTGTGGTAAATTGGATAAAATTGTTTCTACAGATGCAGCCAACATTATCTTGACTGGCTTAACACATTAATGGAAAAAAAACACATTACAATAATATAGCAAACAGTATATTTTTTGTATAGTATATGTCTGATTTATACAATAGAAGGCAAACATACAAAGACAGAGTAGTTAAGTACATTATAATAATGTGATGTATAGTAAAATGCAATAGTACAATACAATACATTAGTAAATTTGTTTAATAAATTATTTGCATGATGTCAGTTTACATTTCAAATCTTTTTTTAACATCTATTAGAACAATTATTATATTTTTATTAATTATAACAAACCATCAATTATATTATATTATATTATATTGTATCAATTGTAAGGTATCCGAGGACTCATATTTTATCTCTCAAAAAAGAGGCAAAAATGAAGACATGAGAGAAAGACCCACACATAATACTCTTCTCAAGAGACACTTGCTCTGGTTAACTGAGTGTGCTTGAGGGTGTTCTTATGGGTACTCTTTCTCATTAGCGAGACCATCTAGTATGCATAAAGAGTATTATAGTCCAGTCAATTCTGCTCTGCATTTCTGGGAAACATATATGCAAATTAGCATATCTTGCGCTGGCATCAGATAGGCTAGTTCTTTTCGATTGAGAAAGCTAATTTGCATACCTTTATGTTTCTGGGAAAGATATTCAAAGTAGCTTTCCTTTCAAAAAGAAAAGAACATTAAAGGGTTTGTCTGCTTTTTTATATATTGATGACCTATCCTCAGGATTGGAGAGAATGGGATGGCTTAGTTATAATTACACCTGCTCACTGCTGCTATTGTGTCAATGAGCAATTAACAATGAAGAGTGTTCATATAAACTCTGCTTTCTCTTCAAACATCTGATCGTTGGGGTGCCTGGAATCAGTATCTCCTCCCCCCATCTGACATGGATGATCTATCCTGATGATTAAGAAAAAGCGGACAACTCCTTTAAGGCTATCTGATGACAGAAGATGTAAGATATGCTAATTATTTCTCTCTCTCTCAGAATGTAATACAGTATCATCAGCATAACCAGTTCCTCAGCTCACCATAATACAAACAGATCTGGCCCTGGTAGTTTTTTAGGAATTTCTGGTCATATTTAGTCTCTGCTCTTTAATCCTGTTGTCGCCACAGCCTCCACCCGCCACCTCTGATTTCACCTCCTTCTCAGTACCCCATCTGGCTTCCAGATCCTGTCGAACACACAATCATTGACATAGTCCTCACTCTCCCCTTCACTTTTATTAGACTTTGACATGTCATCTAGGGCTCCTTGGCCGCCCTCCAGATTCCCTGCTCTGTAATTGCCCAGAGTTCCACTCTAGCTACTACTGCCTCTACTGCCACCACCGTGGCTACAAGTGCTCCTACTACCACCTCGCAAAACACACAGTTATGCATGGGGTCCGCTACCTCCCCCTTAACCTCCACCTCATGTCAGTCCAAACGCTGACTGTCCTCACACAACTCATCAACAGGGAGACTCTCCATATCTTCCATAGTGAGTGGACATGTTGTATTTTTGTTCCGGCCGCCTCTCAGCAGGCGTTGCCATGCTGCGGCTGGATCCGAGGCCCGCCCCCATTACAGTGAATGGGGCCGGAGTGTAGTTCTGGTCCCACACGTGCTCCTGCAGCAGCACGGATCCGGCGGGCTGTTCACCCACTGGAACTGTCTCCTGGAGCCCCATGCCGCAGGTGTGAAAATAGCCTAACAGAGCATGCCTTGGAAACACACTGTCAAAGAAGTTAATGAGGTCCCCTCCTGACCATTCTGGCTATGGTGCATGTGGCTGCTGTAAAGCAATTTTCTTAATGCTTTCTAAATGCTGGTAAGAACAAACATATGGACATAATAAAAGGATTTTTGCAGTAAAATATGTTTGCTATCACACTAAATGGTACTGTATCTTGCAGTAATGTACAACACGTTCAAAAACACAAGTATAATGTGTTCAATAACTTGGGTATCACAATTACATTATTGTAGTATTGCTTTTACTGTAACACTGTATCTTGCAGTAATATACAAAGTGTTCAATAACATAGGTATAATAATAGCATTATTACTAGAGATGAGCGAGCACTAAAATGCTCGGGTGCTCGTTATTCGAGTCGAACTTTTCCCGATGCTTGGGTGCTCGTTTCGAATAACGAACCCCATTGAAGTCAATGGGAGACTCGAGCATTTTTGCGGGGGACCAAGGCTCTGCCTAGGGAAGGCTGGGTGAAAACCTGGAAACCTCAGAAAATGATGGAAACACCACGGAAATGGACAGGAAACAGCAGGGGCAGCATGCATGGATGCCTCTGAGGCTGCCTAATCCCACCATTACCCCAAATTCTCAGGCAACAGCCTGGTGGTTACCCTCATGGCAATTGTGCTCACCCAGACCAAGAAAGGCGAGGCAAATACCCATCACATGTTAGGGAAGCACCCAACTAGGTGCAACGAAGGTCCATCACCGCCTGCAGGTGACACCACTGCTCATGCTGGCACTGCAGCTAAAATCAAGTTTAGTATCTGTTCTTATCAGTTGCTGTGCCTGCTGGTGGTATAGTGGTGAGCATAGCTACTTCCCAAGCAGTTGATCCAGGTTCAATTCCGGTATATCACAGAAGGCAATTCAGAATCAGTACAATATCTAATATGTCCCCCTACCTGGGAAAATTGTTTGGAGAGAGGGCCTGTAGGTGGGGGGGAAGGAGGTTTCGCTGGAAGAGCCAGAGGAGTGCCCCCTGGGCTAGCATGTGTGGTGGAGACAAAAACTGGAATGGATTTGGAAAAACTGTTGCTTTAACCCGTATGGTATCGATTCTTCTCAGTTTAATACCGTATACGTCCCCTATCTTGGGACCATATATTTAATGGATTTTTCGAACACGGAAAACGGAAAAAGAGCTTGCTCTGGCAAGGGGAGTGTCTTTCCCACTGCAGCTAAGGGGACGTGTCCATGCTCTGCCTATCACAGGTCATGAGACAGATAAAAGAAGAACAAAAACAAACATGAGTACAACTTCTAATACGTCCCCTATCCGGCTAAATTGTTTGTAGAGTGGGCCTGTAGGTGGGGGGGGCAGGCTGGGGCAAGGAGGTTTCGCTGGAAGAGCCAGAGGAGTGCCCCCTGGGCTAGCGTGTGTGGTGGTGACAACAGCCGGAATGCATTTGGAAATACTCTAGCATCAGCCGGTGCAGTATCGATTCTTCTCAGTTTAATACCATATACGTCCCCTATCTTGGGATCCTATATTTAATGGATATTTCGAACACAGAAAACGGAAAAAGAGCTTGCTCTGGCCAGGGGAGTGTCTTTCCCACTGCAGCTAAGGGGACGTGTCCATGCTCTGCCTATCACAGGTCATGAGGCAGATAAAAGAAGAACAAAAACAAACATGAGTATAACTTCTGATACGTCCCCTATCCAGTTAAATTGTTTGTAGAGTGGGCCTGTAGGTGGGGGGGGCAGGCTGGGGCAAGGAGGTTTCGCTGGAAGAGCCAGAGGAGTGCCCCCTGGGCTAGCGTGTGTGGTTGTAACAACAGCCGGATGGATTTAGAATGACGACGCAGGACCCCAACTTAAAAATTTAGCATCAACCTGTACAGTCGTAAATTATGAGATTGATCAACTGTGGTATGTATACTACTCAGTTTAAAACCGTATATGGCAGCTATCCGGAAAAATGGTTTGGAGAGAGAGAAAGATAGGACAAAGACGTAAATTGTTTGGAGAGAGGGCCTGTAGGTGGGGGGGGGGCAGGCTGGGGGGAAGGAGGTTTCGCTGGAAGAGCCAGAGGAGTGCCCTCTGGGATAGCGTGTGTGGTGGTGAAAGCCGGATGGA